>JAWDJX010000019.1:0-13681 GCA_033117895.1 Extremus antarcticus
TATTAACTAAGTTATTAGAGATATTAATATCCCGCGACTTAGTTTAGACCTTTAATATTAAGCGTTATATAAAGTATAAATAGTAAAATAGAGCTCTATCTTAAACTATTAATATATTAAAATATTACAGTAAAGCATTAAACTATTATATATATCCGTCGTCGAGATAATATAACATTAAATTTCAAAGTATCGTGTACGCGGTGAGGCCGTGCACGCGGTGTTTGAGTCTTCTAGATGTGGTATTTGCTTGGCGCAAGGTAAATTTCCAACAGCCGCAACGAGGACCAATCTAGACTGGAAAGATAGTATAAAGCATCTGAGTCGAGCCAATCATGCATCCGGAGCTCTTGGAGCAGAGCAGAGTTGGTAGCACGAAACCCTCGTTCCATGTAGCCGCGTGACCTTCGTTTCATCTCACCGAGTTCTAGAGAAGTGAGAGAGCCTCGCGGCGTTGGAGTGGGAGTACAAGGCGGATGAGGAAGAGGTAGCGGTGTAGGTCCGACCGTGTTGCTGGGAGACGGATATGCCGGAAGTACGCACACCTTTTTCAGGCCGGGAGCGCGGCCTCCAACCATCCCCAGAAGTGCAGAGATACCGTTATTGTGATTAGTCGTTGGGTCCTCGGCTTCGCAGCAACGAACTGTTATCCGGTGCAAGCTGGGTGAGTTGGCAAGCAGCTTCGCGTCAACGTAAACATCTGGTGGATGCCTCAACTTGAAAGCCTTGTCGGGCTCGTGAAACGTCTCGACGTGCAGTCTGCAGGTTCTCCGGGATCGATGCAGCTCCTCTAATAGCCCGCGCGGAAACTGACGAGAGGATGCCCAGACAATATCTCCGAGCTTCGGCGGCATCGCTCTGACAAAGTGGACCAAGGAAACCGTATCCACATCATTGTTGGAAGGAATCCGTAGGGTGTCCTTGCATCCTTTCTGCGTATCTTGCGCTTGGTGTCTAGTGGCTGGGTGTTGCCGTTCGTCTACAAACTCCAGTTTCCGAACATGCGTCAAGGATTCGCGTCTGTGGAGCAGATACGTCCACTGTTGGAGCCCGATCGGTGGGCGATCTGTGGGCGCAAGGCTGATTCGGATGCTACAAAAGAGCCGTGTATTCGCGCCGTACGTCCAGATCTTGTTGACAACGGCAAGTGCACGCAGATCGTGTCTCGAGTCGAGATACTCTGCAATGATGGCGGTCACTTCGACGGGGATACCATAATCGTTATCATCGCTGGAGATACTGTCGTCGATGGGGATGAAATCAGCGCCAGCCATGCTGTGTCCTGCGTCGGGATGGATGAGATAGGAGATGAATGTGAAGATGGGTGGCCTCCTCAGCTGGGTGTAATGTTCATGTTGCGGAGAGGCCACGCATCCACAACAAACATCAAGACCGCTTCCGACACTGACCGGACGACCTTGCCCTACCTACCTCTGTCGAAGACCCGACGTGTGGAAGGTGCGATTTGGCACCAGTCAGAGCACCTGTAACCATACTGTAGCAGGCGCGGCACAAAAAATCGGCATGAGACTGACCTATTCGATAGGTTCGGGATATTATGTGGCTACTTTGTATCGGAAGAAAGGTCCACAATTTGGTTGACAGGCATGATTTGCTGGCTTCTTTGTCGGTTTCGTGCGAGGTCTCAGAGGTGGCCAATCTCGTGATGCCCATCAGCGCGTGTCATTGGATGGGTCTTCTCCAATGCACAGGACAAATGGTACTTGTATGATCGTTCAGATAAGTAACGATCTGCCTGACCTAATGTGGAGAGTCTCCCACTCACTCGCCGTAAATAAGTCTTCGCGCACTATCGAAGGAGTTTGCGTACATAGATGACAGCAGCCACAGAGGTAACGACCACTCCTGTCAAGATGAGGCCGACGTGAAGCAGTAATCCTTGCTCGAAGAAACCAATGCCACCTCCACTAGACCTCTTCGCCACCTCGAGTGGCTTTCGTGATTCCTCGTTGAGCTGGGACAGGACTTTATTGTCCTTGTTCTGGAGCACTGCAGTGAGGCTGGTGTCCCGGAGTGATGGCACGATGTACTGTGCGGCCGGTACTGTGAACAGGTCGTAGTGCTGCGATGTGCTACTCCATATAGATTCGGTTATATAGATATAGACCTGTTCTAATAGCTGTGTATATATATCTATAGCCTTTCTATCTATATCTATATAGACTTATATAGATTAGCTATACTTAGCGGTTTTATACTAGGTATAGAGTGCCCGAAGGTTGCCTTTAAGGAGGATAAAACCTACGAATCCAGCGCTCTAATTGGCTAGCTAAGTCCGGCTTAGCATTAGTCTATACTTTATATCTATATCTATATCACTTTTCTCGAGCTCTATATTTATCGGTCTATATCTATACGGCTAATTTAGTCTATATAGACGAACATCGCAGCACTAACAGGTCGACTGGATACCGCTGAGCCGGATCGACTGGATGACCGATCGGGTTCAGCGGTCCAAGGAGGAGTTCGCTCGGGATGTAGTTGACGAAAGAGGCTTCGCTTGGGATGAATTGGCATAGATATTTGCCAGTCTTCGGGTTGCTGAAGTAATACGCCGCACTGCAGCTTCTTGAGATTCTCCTTTCGAACAGCTGGATGCCATCGCCGATACTGCGAATGGATTGGACAACCAGGATTGGAGCCTGCAGCCGGGTTGCAAAGAGTGCTTGCTCTGAGCTGGCCTCGACAACTGCGAAATGTTCGTCCTGGACCACGACTCGGAAGTTGTCGCTGCCCTTTCGAAGGCGGTCCAAGGTGTCTTGACCAGTAGAAACCCGCTTGGCAGATCCTTTCGTCTTCTCGCGTGGACTTCCACCATAGCTAACGCATGCTTGCACAACTGCACGAAGAAAGTCTTGCTGGACGAACTCGTTCACTGCCACGAGGTCTGGAGCGTACGGACTCCTGCCGCCAAAGGAGAAACGAGCTTTGACAAGTTCTCGAGCGGCAAGTTCCAAGTTGGCAGTCCTGTCGACCATGGCTACAACAGCCGCAGACGAAAGTGACACCAGCTGATTCAGTCGTGGAAGCTGTTCATTGCTGTCTTGGAGAACGTGTAATGTGGACTCGCGTAGCAGTTGAGGGGTGACCGACTGCTCTGCAAATGCGTACGTATCCTGCTCCAGACCATCCTTGAGCAGTCGCCGCAGGAGAGAGTTTGAGGCTGTAAGTTTTCGCTCTAGCAGAACTACGATACAGTTACCAGCTGCGATGGCGGAGACAAGGGACTGACGGCAGAGAAGAAGAACGTGTGTCGAGTCGGTTCGATGTACGCAATGCCAATAGGCCAGCGGCTGCTGGCAAGGTTTCTGCCCTTTGCAATGGCGTACTCATTTTCGAGACTCTTCGTTGGGTCCAGGGACTGGTAGGCTTCTCGAATACAACTTGTCGTTGCGTTGTACTCTACTGCGGCTTCCGAGGCCGAGTAGCCTTAATCCGAGACTATGGCGTCTCGTATCGCGGTGGCCTGTTCTTGGAAGGCCTTGAATAGCTTCTCCGATTGTGTCTGCCTATGGTAGATGTTGGAACACCGGCCGTCGATGGCTGCGCTGATGAGCGGCGTAAAGCTTTGTGACATCTCGCAGTGGCGAATCGAGGGCGATGCTCAGATGTGTTCGTAGTGCGGACTATCCTCTGCAGATTCGGCTTGCCGTGAAGATGTACGTTCGCCTCCGCCCAGATGCCTCCCCTAACGTCACGAGGGCCTCGACCTATACACTCCATACATATGCAGCAAGGCGCGTCGGCCGTCTGGCTGCGCCGTTGTCCGGCTCACTCATCTCACACGGAACTGCTGGCGGGCCCGCGTCGTGCGTACTCCAGAGCCACCCTTGCGATCACGCCGTGCTGGAGCAATCTCGGCAATATGCAGGCATCACGGGACATACCAGTTGTGATGATGAAGGAAGAATGATTTGATGAAGTCTTTTCGTCTTGTTGGAGAAGATACATCCAGAAACAAGTTCTTTTCCCATCAGAGTTCGCCATCACCTTACATAACAAGTTAGTCATGGACGTCAACAACAACAACAACAACAACAACAACAACAACAACAACAACAACAACAACAACACCAACGCCCATCATGATTCCTCTCCACGACCATTGAAGATCATCGTCGCTGGCGCAGGCATTGGTGGCCTCTGTGCGGCCATCGGACTTCGCCAGCAGGGGCACAATGTCACGGTGTATGAGCAGTCTCGCATGGCGGAGGAGACTGGCGCCGCGATCCATCTTGCACCAAACTGCCATAGCCTTCTGAAGTGGTTGGGGATGGATGTACGGAAGCATGGCTCGGTCGAGCTATTAGGCATCACCGAGTACCTGCCGTCGGGTATCTTAAAGTTTTCGATGGACAGCCGGCCAGTCAACGAAATGTAAGTACAACGAAAGATAGGTCGTTCATGACAGGCTAATTGTACATATTGCTACAGAAGGGGGGAGCATCGCCTGGAGATCTTGCTAAATTCTGTCTAGGTGGCAGCATTCATGGGAGCTTATCCACCGAGCACATCTCCATACTACTCTCAAGGAGCTGGCCGTATCATCAGAAGGGAAAGGGAAGCCAATCCAGCTACATCTGAGCTCAGGTATCGATAGCGTGGAAACTGCCGGTGCATCGGTCACGCTGTCAGTTGATCGTACCCAGGACCACGCAGATTTAGTCCTTGGAGCCGATGGCGTATACTCCAAGACTCGCAAAGCCATACCAGGCGGTGATCTCACACCCTTCGATAGTGGAAAGACTGCATACCGCTTCTTGATACCCACGGAGCTTGAGCAACATCTCATTATGTGGGTCGCTGAGAACCGACGTCTCGTTATGTATCCTTGTGTTGGTGGTACTCAGATGAATTTTGTCGCCATGTACCCATCAGAAGAAAGCTCCAGCGACACCGATCGGGACTCCTGGCAACAGGAAGGAAGCAAATCGAGGATGTTGAAGATATTCTCCAGCTTTGGCGAGCAAGTGCTTGCAATCTTGAAGCTCGTGGATGAGTCGAAGTTGAAGACATGGACTCTTCTTGACATGGGGAAGATGCCGACCTTTGTCCATGAAAGGTTTGCAGTATTAGGAGATGCCGCTCATCCTTTCATACCTCGTAAGTTATCGTTGATGACTCCGCCGGCTTGAATATTGCAGCTAATACTCCTGTAGACCAAGCGTAAGGCGGTGCTCAAGCTATCGAGGATGCTATGAGCCTTGCTGCACTGCTGCCACTGGGCACATTGCCAGAAGATATTCCGGAACGACTTCAGGTTTACCAGAGCCAGCGGTACGAACGATCCCATCGCATCCAGCAAGCTACTCGCGACTCTGGCGCCGACCTTTCGAAGGGCCAGCAGCTAGATATGCAGAGCTTCACGGCATATAACGTTGGCCATGACGAGTGGCATTCATCCACCGCCGCTCTGAGGAAGCACCTTGCAGCCAATTACCCGAGCACGAGATGGCGTTCTCCGCTCGGCTTTGGGCCAGCGCCTGGTCCACGGCAGCCACTGGGTTGTGGTCTGGACAGCAGCGAGGTCCAACGTCTTCGACAGCAGACACCTGAGACATCATCTGCTTACACCATCCGCTTCAGATCGTCCAGGACATATCTACAGCAGCTTCTGCCACCGGGCTTTGCCTTCGTAAGTCCAGCGACCGTATGCGAGGCGACTCTTTCATGCCGAACACTCGATGGAATGACATGGCTCGGAGGCGGAGGCTACAGCCTCATCATGCTTGAGCTTCACGCTGTTGCCTTCACGAAGCATGACGGCGAGCGTGTGATTGGAAGCTTTGTGCCTCTTCTCCTGGAGAACTTGGCAGACCCCATCATCACTGGGCGTGAAGAGCTCGGAATGCCAAAGGTTTTCAGTGATATCGCCGTCGAGGCGACATCAGACGGTGCGGAAGTCACCATGAGTTGGCGGGGAACGGTGTTCGGCAGGATGTCTGTACAAGGCCTCAGGGAAGTTGTCGCCAGCAACGGCGAAGCACCACCCCAGCCACGGCAAGGTCCTCCAGCACCAGTTGAGGTAGGACAACTTTCGTACAGATACGTGCCGGCCGTTGGCCAGCATGGGAAGGCGGATGCAGAGTATGCTGTACTCGTGCCGAAACCAGACCCTGCCAGTACGAGCAATGTCCAAGTCCGCACGGCCAGCGAGTCCAGCTTCGACTTCATTGCTGGAGACTGGAAGAGCTTGCCTACGCTACACAACGTGACTCGGGTGCTGGCGGAGATGCCGAAGTATGGTATGATCGAGGCGAAGCATATCACGGCAACTGGCGTGGACAGTCTGTCGAGCGCTCATCGCATAGAGTGAGCTGTATTAGTTTTGTCCACTCCTTCTTTGTATCTTAGTGGCCATCAAGCGCAGCCCTTCCGACTCGCGGCAATATATCGTTACTGTACTGACAATGTAATGTGGCGTCGGCACGCTGTGCGAGTCCGAGAACGCAAAAAGCTATACAGAGGTTCGACGATGCTATCGAGCTACGAAGCCGCAACAGCCTGCCCATGCCAAGACCCAATTGAAAACTGGCTATTACACATATTCGTCAGTTCCCACGTCTCAGCACCCAGCACGCCGCCTGCTTCCTTTTCATCCTCTGGGTCTCCCGCGCAACCAGCAACAAACAGCGCGGCCATAAAGTGATCGTCAGTCGCATGCGCATCACGGTACTGGGGATGCTCCATCAGTCTGGTGATCGCCCTCCGTAGCGCAGGGCCCTTTGTCTGCGTGATGATGTCCTCGACGCTCTGTCGGAATTCGAGCGCCCACGCCTCCGGCGGTATTGTCTGGGCGAAGTTGTCTCGGTATTTGAGCATCGGACCCCAGTGGTTGCGATATAAGTTGTGTACCGCCCCGCCAGATCCAATGAGCAGATATCCTTCTTCACGAAGTGGGCGCAGAGCAGCACCGATGCGTACATGGAAGTGAGGGTCGTAGCGAGCGTTGGAGCTGATGATGACAGTCGGTGGGCAGCCCTTGGGAAACATTCGGATGAGGACGAGGTATGTGTCGTGAATCCATTCGAACGTCTCGTTGCCGCCAGCGTTGAAGCCCGCACCTTTGAGCATGTCGATGCAGCGTTGGCCAGTTGGCAGGTCCGGCTCCAGCTTGTAGTCGATGTATTTTGATGGATGGACGTATGCGACAGGAGATTTGCCAGGATTTGGGTCCCTTGCCACTTCCACTCGATCGAATTTGCATTCCCAATGCGCGCCCATCATGACTACGCCTTTCACGCCGTTGGCGAGCGCTTCATCTCCGCACTTCTTCCAGTAATCTGCGGAAGTTGACTGCTCACCCAGCATCATCGTACTGCCGTGCGAGAAGAAGTGGACGGGAGTAAGCGCTGTCATGTGTTAGCTACAAGCATCGATGTATTCGTACTTTTGCATACCCATGGTCTGTTGTTGGTATGATGGTATCGTTCTGTTGTGATTCTTGCCGTCTTGCCACAAACACGAGAGTTTGGAACCTAGATATGAACCATTGAGAGATTCCTTACTACATTGAGCCGTACTAGATTATGTGGCCAATGTTCGAGCATGTCCTCCTTAGATGCTGCGTAGGATTGTGCCTGCGGGAATCGCGGGCGCTTTACATCGGACGAGAACGTAGAACTCCAGGACCTCATTGACCTCACACCTCTGTTGATACATTCAGAACTCTTGAGGTCTTGACTCGTAGGCCCAAAGCCCTCGTATGACTGCTTCGATGGGGTGCGCAATGCTTCCAAGGGTCCTGGGCTTGTCCCTGGTATAGTACACCTAGTCCGACGCGACGATGCCCCCTAAAGCCGTACCCCCATCATAATCGAAATGCCACTGAAACTTGCTTAGCATGCCGGTCGCAAGCTAGGTTGGTATGTAGAGATGTGATGAACAAGGAGGAGAAGAAGGAGCAGAAGAAACGCCGCCAGTCGCTCGGGCCACCTCACCTTACTTTGCCTCACCCCATCTTGATGTACTTCATTGCTTCCGTACACCAGCATCATTCACAACTTCTCCGCAAGGCACACATGTCGTACGAACTCCCACGTGCCATCTCAGCCTCTCACGATGGCATCTGACATAAGGATCATGGTCGTCTTAAGCGTGTGGCCATAAGGTCCTGCAAACTCCCCAGATTCACATACGTCGCATCCGCAACGCGTCCATGATCGTCCGAGCGGTACCGAACTCTGCTGTATCCGTCGTCTGACATGTATAGATGTGCAGGTAGGTAAGATCTCGAATCCAGGTAGCGCTGTAGGAGACTCTCAAATCCTCAACACTGAACCATGACTATCACCCGCCTAACCTTCAAGTCCGACGACTTTGGCAACCCCATCTATGCCGACATTACCTGGTCGATCGACACTCAAGCCCAACGACCGAAGTCGAGGCTAATCGGGGGGTCCAACACCTGCAACAACGGCATGAGCTCCAGCTGATGTTCACAAAGCCCTCATCTACCACGCCGGCGGCTTCTGCTTCGGCTCCATCACCGACATCCAGTCCGCCCAAATCAGCTACCTCACCAGCCACGGCTTCGTGGTCGTGAAGCCGCAGTACCGTTTAGTGCCACAAATCCATGCGGCGCAAGCCTTTCTGGAGTGCGAGGACGCTTGTGTGTGGGCCAAGACCGTGCTTCCGAGTATCATGGCAGATGACCACGGTCTACAGGTTGATATTGGGAAGGTGGTAGCGATGGGCTACTCGTCCGGCGGAACTCTAGCGCTGCATCTAGCGTCGCTGCGCTTGGTGAAAGCAGTAACGGCGGTTGGCCCGGCGGTGTTCCTGGCGGACACGAGTACGGAGGCACATCATGCTACCTCTGAACTTCCATTTGGCAGTATGCCGAACTTCGTTCCTTCGGAGGCGGAGTGGGAGGGAATCAAGCCAGCGGGAGTACAGCTATGTGGTGCGCCGGTCAGGATGCCTGGGCCGGGTGTTGTCCTCGGACCGCGAGAGAAATGGGTGGGTAACACCTTCAAGCACGGTCAGTGGGCTGCGACTCTGGCGCCGGATGGCGATTACAGTAGGATTGCTCCGAAGACGCGGTTGCATCGGGACTGGCCGCCTGTGACGATCATTCATGGGGGCGAGGACAGGGTGCCCGGGAGAAGCGTTGAGCTGATACGGAGGGCGGAGCGTGAGATGAAGGACGTGGAGATTGACGTTCAGGCGGTGATTGTGGCGAATGCAGGGCATTTGTTTGACCACAACCCTGCTATGGGAACAACGGAGTTGGGTGAGAAGTGGAAGGCGGTAGTCCAGGGCCTGGAATGGCTGGAGAAGCATCTTGAATAGACATTATCTTATCCGAAGTTTAGTCTAGAAATGCCTCCGCACCTCCTCTATCTCTATGTGTCTATCGCGAGTAAGCATTTGACAGACTCGGGTCATCAGTCGATTGTGATGCGCCGGTACATGATCGTAGTCGTCGCTGAGCCTTCTGCATTCAGTGAGACGATTGGTCTCTACGTGCTGTTCTTAACAGTACTCCAACATGTCTTTCCGGACTTCTCGGTGTTCAATCGAACCTTTCGCACGTGGTTTCGCAAGTACTCAGAGGCCAGGCTTGTTACCCGGCGTCGGCGGATGGCTTCGGATGGGTAGGTCGGATGACTAGTCCTGAGCACCACCCTTCCCGCGATTCCTCCTCCTCCCACCCTGCTCGGACGTAGGCTTAGCGACTCTACCACTCCCATTCGCCATCGGCTCAGGCTTTCCCCTCCCTCCTCCATTCGCACCACCACCGCGCCCGCCGCCACGACCTCTACCGACACCACCGCCTCCTCTTCCTCCACTAGGCCTCTCGACGTGACCGACGTTCAGCCCTCTCACACCCTTCAGCCCCATCTTCCCAACAACCTGCCTATCGATCATCGGCGGCTCCGGACATCCTATCGTCTCGGCAACCTCGTTCGCCTGCTCGACGAGCCCTTCGTTGGTAAGCTGCAACTGCTTGGTAGAC
Organism: Extremus antarcticus; assembly: GCA_033117895.1. NCBI lineage: Eukaryota > Fungi > Ascomycota > Dothideomycetes > Mycosphaerellales > Extremaceae > Extremus > Extremus antarcticus. The sequence goes on from JAWDJX010000019.1 coordinate 9,983, forward strand.
GTCTTGTGGAAGCCGAGCCATGCCTGGTACGCCTTTGACTTGATAGTCTCATCGACGCTCTGGAAGGCCGTCTCGACTTGCGGTGAGAGTGCCGCTGCTGTTTGGCTGAGGTCGGTGGGGTAAGGAGTGATGGTAAGACGCCTGTTGGCTTTGAGGAAGAAGCTCTCGCGTTGAGTCAGGAGGATGATAGCTCGGCCTTCGTTGCCTGCACGAGCTGTTCGGCCCACGCGGTGGATGTACTGGTCACTGTTGGACGGCAGCCCGACTTGGAATACATGCGAGGTGTTTGGGAAGTCCATGCCGCGGCCAATAACATCAGACGCCAGCATCAGTCCACTTGTCGCCGCTTTGAACTCGTTGGTTGTGCGTGTGCGGGCGGCTTGGCTCAGGCGGCTCTGCAATTGAAATACTTGGATTGAGCTGTTCTTGCCGAGGAGATTGGTGAAGAGTGCATTGAGAAGAGCCACTCCATTGGCTGTAGCTGCGAATACAATAGCCTTGAATCCAGTCGGCGACATTTCGTGCTCCTTCTGGAGTAGAGCGTAGAGTGTGTTGTAGACTTCGCGATTGCTGGGCACGATGACGAAATGCTGAGGCACTTTATCAATCGTGGGGCTCTCGTTCGGGTCGATGGTAGACAGGCGAGTGTAGTCGGGCTTGAGGACCTTTGGCAGGACTGTATCGATCTTGCTGGGCATGGTGGCGCTGAAGCACATGCCTTGCCAGCCCTGGGACTTGGGTGGTAGACGGCTCAGAATCTCTGTGATGGCAATGAGGAAGCCAGAGTCTAGCATCGTGTCCGCCTCGTCAAGCACAAGCGTCCGCATGCGATTGAATCGCCTGGCTACGTTCTGGTCCGAAAGGTAGTCGTTAAGTCGACCAGGTGTGGCCACCACGATCTTCGGGTCTCCCGAGGTGAACTTCTTCAGCTCGCGATCCTTGTTGGTGCCGCCGTACGCCGTATGACACTCGATACCCGGTACCAGCGACGCTGTCACCGCTTCGCACTCCTTGGCGATCTGCAGAGCCAGTTCGCGAGTTGGAGACATGACCAGAATCGCCACTTCACCTTTAGGCAGGGGTGGTGACTGGAGGAGGGAGTGAAGTGACGGGAGTAAGAAGGCCAGTGTTTTACCGGTTCCGGTCTTTGCTTGGACGAGGCAGTCGGAGCGGTAGGTGGGCAGCTGCGTCAAGGTCATCTCCTGCACAGGAGATAAATATTCGAACCCCATCCTTGCGATGCCTTGTAGTAGGCGCGGGTCGAGCTTGCCGTTCATGATGCTCCATGTCTGCTGCGCGACCTGCGCGACTCCGTTTTGTGTCGCCATTGTGTGGTTTGAAGTTGTTGTGTTGTCGTCAAAGTTGCAGACTCGAAGTTCGAAGATCTTGAAAAGAAGTTTTGATATCACGCTAACCGCATGCAGCGACAGCAACGACGACGGGAATGTGACGAAGATTCCAGGTTGCTTCGGGCCGCGGTGAATAAACTACCTTATCTTGGATTGTCGGATAGATGAACACAAACTCATGCATGTGACAAACGCACGAGCAGGAAGCAAACCTGGGTAGGAGGAATTGCATGAAAGGACGTCCTTACCTACCCTGTTTGCGGAGAGTGCATCTTGCAGTAGGAGCACGTGGCTTCCGCAAGGCAACCGCATATGCGTAAGTTAGTTCTGGAAGGCAGAACGACATATGCACTTCGAGAGTGTGGATGTGGATGCAACAATCGAAGGACGGAAAGACGATGCAATTGCTCGCGTGCTGTTGACCATGCCGAATCCTACGCCGGAACTTTCATACCACCGCCAGAACAGAGGAGAACCAGGTTACATGGGTATTACAAGGAAGTGGAAGGAGACCACGTGCCCAGCTCAATGCAAGACTTGATCACGTACGGTGAGTACGGTGACTACAAACGAGCCACACACATCCCGCATGTCCTGCTTAGCATCGTCCCTGCTCCTCCTCCTCGAGCAAGCAAGCACTGCCCATGGCTATAGATGCTGCGCTCTAGTGGTGGCTGCCACCAGCCTTAGCCCTCTGCTCCCTCCTGGCGGCGTGGTTCTTCTTCCTCTCCTGGCGCTGGGCCTCGCTGTACTTGTTGCCCGCCTCATCCTCAGAGCTGGAGGAGTCGCTGGAACTGACGTCCTTGCCCGCAGCCTTGTTCGCCTTGCGGCGCTCGCGACGCTGCTGCTTCCTGTTGCAGACAAATATCAGCACACATCTGAGGTTTGTTGAGCGAGGTAGGTGGTACTCACTCCTCCGGGTTCCGCTTGACCTTGTTGCCGCCCATGCCCATCTTCTCCTTGACTTTGTCCATGTTGATTTGATGTGGGAGGGGTTTGTTGTTGGAAGTTGAGGGAGTTGGTTTATGGAAGTTTGAGAGAGGTCGTGTGCCATTTGGAAGAGGTCGCGTGCTCTTTATACCTTCCACTTACTTACACCTACGCAACGACTACAGAGGTCTCGTGCCACTCAAAACCGGTTTGACCCCGCGCGTGCCATTGCACAAACAAGCTCGACCAAGTGGGTTTGGAGTGGTCCAGATGATGGAGGGGTGATGCGGCATTGCGTAGGCCTAGGCTTGCTAGTTGCTCTGAAGAGGCTGAATTACCCGGCGTGCCTGAGGTGGCAGTGGACACATCAGTGATTCGAACGACTCCAACTGCACGTGCCCGTTCTCGAGGTTCCAAAGAGAAGAGATGGTTCTGGAGCCCTCGAAAGTCCATCAGAGGACAAGATACGAGGACGAGCGCTAACGCGATCGCTGGTATAGCCAATCAGGGCCCCGCATAACTTGGCAATCTCACAACAGATTGTCCGGACGACATCAATTGTAGCTTGATAAAACACTGGGAACCTTCTTTCATACTCCGAAAAATGACATCCAACCTCAACAGAACAGACCTCACCTCCGTCTCCGGTCTCGTTGCTGTCGTGACAGGAGGCGGCACAGGACTCGGCCTCATCATCGCCCGCACCCTCGAAGCCAATGGCGCCAAAGTCTTCATCACCGGCCGGCGCCAGGACAAACTCGACGAGGCCGTCAAGTTAGCTGTGAGTTGAATGTATTATCCCCAATCTCAACCCAAACAGAACATGTCGTTGATATATTCTTAGCAACATGGCAACATCATTCCCATCCAAGGAAGTACCACCAGTCATGATGATCTCCAACGCGCAGTCGACGCCGTGACCAAGGAGACTGGATATATCGACCTCCTCGTCAACAACGCTGGCCAGACGACTTTCGACAGCAGCCCGGATGCGAGGACGAAGCCGACGGGAGCTTCGTCGGTGGCGGAGATCAGGGATTACTATTTTAACTACCGGCCCCAAGAGCTTTGGCGGGATACGCTGGAGACTAACATCGCGGCTGTGTTTACGACGTCGATGGCGTTCTTGGAGCTGTTGGATGAGGGGAATAAGCGGAGGGAGGGGGGATCGCCGAAGAGCCAGGTTATTGTTGTGGGGAGTACGGGGGGGTTGACTAGGTTTACTGATTCGTTTATTTATAACGCTTCAAAGGTACGTATCATCGACACCATCTTCGAAAGCTGCGTTTGCTGATGGGCGAGTGAGAGAAGGCTGGTGTCCACCACCTAACCAAAAACCTCGGTGGTTTTCTGGTACAGCACGATATCCGGACGAACATCATCGCACCGGGTTGTACGGGGGGGGGGGGGGGGGGGGGGG